>BTHU01000018.1:55190032-55232532 GCA_036184795.1 Tokudaia tokunoshimensis | reverse complement strand
TTCTCTTTTCTCTTTTAGCATGCTAATCTACCTGAGAGGCTTAGCGGGGACCCCAGGCATAATCAAACCTTTAGCCCCAGTGAGGGCTCTGCACCACAGAGCCAGAACAAAGTGATTTATTTAAGTGAATGACCACAGCTTTTGGGCCTAGATGATGTCTGTTTTTAAGCCCAGTCTGCGATGAATTGAGGTCTACGAGGGAAATCGAAAGCTTTTATGCCGGGTTGAGAGGGGGCTTGCTCTCACCTTGTTAAGCTCATCTCTCTAAAAGCCCATAACTTACTTTCAATATTGTCCAATCGCCTTTCCCTGGGAGTGGAGAGATTTCCATTCTGTCCCTATGACACGTCCAAATAAACACACTGCTTCGGCCATTAAGGTAGTTGATTTTGTTGAACCAGAAAGAAAAAGGCAGAATAAGAATGAGATGTGTAGGTGTCCTGTGTTCTTGAGCTCCTGGTGTATTGATATGCTTGTCCCCAGTAGCTTCCTGAGTGTCCCTGGGGACTTTGCCTGAATCTGGATGGACAGTTGGGATCCCACACCACTACATCTGCATCCCCTAAACCTCCTATTTCATGTCTGGGGTCACCAGGGACCTGCAACCACAGGGACATGCCTGCTGACCAAGCACTCACCCTCTGGACTCTTCTCTAGGGCTGATCTCAGCTTGAGACTGGTGGACAGTGTACCTTGTCTTTAAAAATAAATCTTGTTGTATAAAAGGAAAACCCCAGAGTAGGCATGCTGTGAATCTTGGCAGCTGCCTGGAGGAAGAAGATGGAGAAGGAGAAAAGCCATGCCTTTTGAATTAAAACAGTGAGGTCGACCACATGGCAACAAGCAGCCATACCATGGGTTGAGAAAACAGCTCAAAGTACTAGGGAAGCTTAAAGCGTTGGGGAAAACATTCTTAGGAAAGAGACTGAAGACAGGTGTGGCCGGCCCCTGCCCCTCTGCTGTAGAGAAGCCTTATTCTGCAGGAAACATCTTGGCCCGAGAATCCTCCCAACACAGCCTGGGAGAGGTAGGTTTGAGAATGCCCTTGAGCTGGGAGTCTGTGTCCTGGCACCCACAGACGAAACACAGCAAAGTCATCGGCTGTCCCACAAGCTTTGATTTCTAGGATGCCCATATTCAAATAAAATTTTTATATCTCTCAATAATTATATCACTAGATCTTAATCTGGGTAATTAAAATTCTATAGGATACTCCCAAGTATCTAACAAATGCCCACAAACCATTTTAATGGCCACAAGCTGTTCTCTGCAGGGAGACACGTCACCAGGAGCTGGGAGAGCATTTCTTCAGGGAGCACTCAGACACCCGAAGGAAGAACTTCTGCAGGGAGCACACAGTCTCCCTAGGGCAGTGCTCCTTTTGTGAGATGACAGTGTCCGCAGAGGAAACAGCTTGGGTCAGGGCCATCTGTCCTGCCACCGATAATGCCTGTGCCAGTGCTGGGCAGAGACAGATGTGCCCAGAGTCAGAGAAATCACTCACAGTAGGACACAGGAGTCTGAGGAGGTGGGCCAGCTCTGGGTTAAAAGGCTGCCCTGATAGATACCTGCAGTCAGGCCCAAGTGTGGGCCGGACGGGCAGCCTTGATAGGAGAAGTTCCTCACAAGGACACAGGAACACATGGTAAGGAGGTATAGGAATCCTGCCTGGACTAGGACTCGGGCCAGGGGTCAGACAGGATTCAAGGTCAGCCAGAGGTAGGTTTACTCTCCACCGTGTGGCTGGGTGGAATGAGGATGCCACGTGAAGAATTGCTGTGGAGCCCATCTCCTTGAGCTGTTAGAATTAGAGATGGACGGGGCTCCCTGGACTGTGCCCTTGCTTACCTCAGTGTCTGCTCTTCACAGCTCTGTGGGGGCAGCAGCCCCAGGCACACCCAACCCAAAACTCTTCTTGAACCAAGCAGGACCCACCGGGCCCTCTTTGCTTCTGTTCCCTCTGCCCTCAAAACCCACCTGTCCAGTGTGACACTGCAGGTAACAGAGAGACGTGTGTGTGTGTGTGTGTGTGTGTGTGTGTGTGTGTAGCTCCTGCAGGTAACAGAGAGTCGTGTGTGTGTGTGTGTGTGTGTGTGTGTGTCTAGCTCCTGCAGGTAACAGAGAGATGTGTGTGTGTGTGTGTGTGTGTGTGTGTGTGTGTATCTAGCTCCTGCAGGTAACAGAGAGACGTGTGTGTGTGTGTGTGTGTGTATGTGTCTAGCTCCTACAGGTAACAGAGAGACGTGTGTGTGTGTGTATGTGTGTGTGTGGCTAGCTCCTGCAGGCCAGCGAAGGGCAGGCACTGTCCTGATGGTGTTTAGATGCATTTGCCTTTACGGAGCATCCCGAACTGTGTTAGTTTCGTGCTCAGGCAGTTGCTCAGTTCTGTGTCTGTCTCTTTATGTGAACACTTGGAGCATCCACAGGGGCCTAAAGTGTGTATGAGAAGCACTGACAGCTGGGTGTGCAGTGGATGTTAAAGATGCTTTGTTTACTGGTTTTTTTTGTTGTTGTTGCTATTGGATACAGTACAGATGGTGGCGTTTAAGAGTATTGTAACATCCATTCAGGGCCATTACCAGCACTTGTATACTAGTCTGTAGTCCACTGTAGCGACACAATACCACAAACAGAATTAGTTATGAAGGGTCAAGGCTTGCTTTGGCTAAGGCTCTGGCTTCACAGGGCATCACATGCAGAGTCCTGTAGTTCTCCTCTCTCTTCTCATAAAGCTTCCAGGATACATGCATGAACTCCATTCTGCTGGCTTTATCCATATCACTGAAAGTCCCACTTCCAAACACTATGGTTGGATGAAATTTCTACACTCCACGCTAATTCCGGGGATTAATTTAGCACATATACTTCTGGACATTCAACTATGTCCAAGTCAAGAAAAAAGGGTCTTGAACTTTGGTCATCTATAGGGTGTCATTTGTACACAGCTTCGAGTAGGGCACACCTGCACATGTTCTTGCCAGGAAGCCAACAGGCTGTGTGAACCATCTGGGTAAGATTCCTGAACACATGAAGAACTGTAGGGGGGGGGGTCAGTGATCCATCAGCAAGGGGGTGGCGTGGCCTAAGGGACCTGCAGTTGTGACAGGAAGGCACAGTGGGGATCTGGGAAGAGGGCTGGACAGGAAGGGCGGTGGAGGGGTTCAAACGGTGAGCTTGGAGATTTTACTTGTACTGCCAGGCTCACACTGTCTCCAGCAGGGGGAGACAGCGTCACAGCAGGATCCCACTGTCCTTTCCACCCTGGCTACACTAGGACTCTGAGGCTGGGCTTTGCAAAGCCTTGTGCTTGTGGTAGGTGTAAAATGTGTTATGGAGTTCCTCTTCCCAGGGCTGCCTTCAGGTCTTTGGGGACACCTCCAGACCACCTCCTGGGAGCCATTAGTGTCCCCCTGTCCTCCTGTGGGGGAGACAGACTTTCTCTCATTAAAATGTCACTCCCCTAGGAACCCAATGCAATGATATTTTTTGCTTTATTTACATGAAAATCAACAGATGTTAGCAAGTTAATGTCATTTATTATATAAGATGTGATGACAATACAATTAGTATTTTTTAAACTGTAATTGTAAAATTGACCTTATTAAAATTCCACTTCCTCCATAATTAAAAAAACTAATTACTTCTAGTAATTGGACCAGAAATGACATTTTCAGTTCATTAATATTCAGCAAATTGTTTTTGAAGATGTTTTCGCATGACGCACTGTCAACCTCTAGCATTTCTGTTCATTTCTTATTTAAAAGTCGCCTGGAAATAATAGTTAGCATTTTAACAAGGCGTGTACCCATGGATTGATTTTGTAAATAAAGTTTTTAATTGCTAATTAATTTGTGGAGTTCTGTCCCTGTGACGCCTTCCAGGCTTAAATGTGGTGCAGCCTCAGGCTGAGCTCAAGTTTGGATCTGGCAGAGCTTGTCAGTCGCTTCACCAGACTGAGCCGGGTCACGCTCCACCGCTCCTGAATGCCACAGTCTAATTACTTGGTGCGGAGGTGGCTGCAAACCAAAATCACAAGTGTGAACTAGTTTTGTAATTAACTGAGCTCAGCCAGCGGAGGAGTTTTAAAGAATGAAAATCAACTGTTCCGAGAGCCTGGGCGATGCCCTAGGGGTCTGGGGGTTTGGGGTGGAGCTTTCTGCTGGAGAGATAAAATTTCTCCTGCTTTGTGGTCCTGATGTTGCCACAGAGCAACTCTTGACACACGCTCGTTCCTCCAACTCTGGGATGGTTTCCTTGGGCAGAGGAGGTGCTTCCTTTAGTAGGCAGCTGGTCAGAACAGGGTGGGGATGGAGTGGCTTCAAAGCAGGGGGTCTGTGTACTGGTAACAAGTGCAAGTCAGAGTACCAAAATGAGGCCCCAAAGGACCTGAGATCTGGAGCCATGAAGAGGAGATGGATTCATGCCAGACCTTGGGCACAGATGTTTCTAGAGTTTCAGCAAGTTAACAGGAGCTTAGGAAATGCCAGTTGTCAGGATGTAGCTTCTTGAACTTGGTCATTTCTGTGGTGCCAGACTTCTCCCTGGCTTTGGAACTCATACAGCTCCTGGTGGAGAAATATCTTTTAAAGGAGGGCGTACAGAGTCGAAGAGATGTCATTACTGTTGTGTTTTATATATATATATATATATAAAGAAGGCAGGGATATGTTTGGTGGGAGCACGGTATGGTAGGGGGAAGGGGTGCCTCTGTGGGCCCATGTTGAGGTGTCCCTTCCCCCTGAGGGACCAGTCCACGTATAGTATAGAATAGAGTTTATTTAGGGCATGGGGAGGGAAGTTGAGGGAGGAGAGAGAGAGAGAGAGAGAGAGAGAGAGAGAAGAAGAAGAAGAAGAAGAAGGAGGAGGAGGAGGAGGAGGAGGAGGAGAGAAGAGAGGAGAGAAGAGAGAGGAAGAGAGAAGAAGAGAGAAGAGGGGAGGGGAGGGGAGAGGAGGGGAGAGGAGTAGAGGCCTGCCATGAGCACATGGAGAGAGAGGTGGAAGGGGAAAGGGGAGATGGGGGGGGGGAGGGAAAGCAAGAGCAAGAGGAGAAGAGAGTGAAGAGGGGCAAGCAGCCCCTTTATAGTGAGTCAGGAACACATGACTGTTGCCAAGTTACTGTGGGGTGGAGCCTAGACGAAATGCCAGCAGTTACCATGGACAGGGACTAGAGCTGTCCTGGGCACTGTGGTCCAGCCTGGGGCCCATGTGAGTCCGTGCCCCATCCAACCTCGAGTGGTCTTGGTGGCCACCTCGGACTTGGACACCATGCAGCTATGGTGAATCCTACGAGAGAGCAGACGACAGAGCCTCCCTTTTAGGGAGCCATAACCCTAATCCAGGGGCTGTGGAGAAAGGGTTCTCAGAGCTCAGCTTCCTTCAAAGGCTGGGAATGCTTGGCTGTTACCAGTCCATTATCCATTGTTCTTCATTCCTGCTGCACGGATCGATCCCCATGTCCCTGGGATAGGGACACTCATGGCGGGCTTCTTACCTCAGGTGGAGGTAGAGACCCAGAGCAGGTATCCCACAAGAGCAGTTGTGGGTTTGGAGGAAAGGAAGCCCAGGGGAACACAGGCATGCACATATACACACCTATACGTATATGACATACACACGTCACGGTACACACATATGCACTTGCATACTCACATCCTAACATGTAAATGTTCACTCACTCACATGCACGATGTTACATTCACACACATAGGTACACACAATGTGCGCACCCTACATCCACACTGGCACGCATACCCAGACTGACAACTCATATATGCACTCGTTTAATACACAGGCTGTGTTTGTAAATATCTATTGCGACTTGAAGCTCACAGGCATGTCAGCAGCTGCGGCGGCTGATTCCACATTCAGCTGCGGTGCACACCTGAGACACTGAGCACACCGGGGTGAGCTTCTACTCCTCTGATGTGCACCCCCAGGTTAGGATAGCTCTTCCGCCTAGCAAAACTCAAGAGGCCTGTGTTTCTGACAGCCAGCCCAATGTAGCTTTCCTGAGGGCAGACAGGGTCCAAAGATCAGGACTGGGAACCCAGAGACACAAGGGGAGATGGGGGGGGGAGGGTGACCTAGGAAGTTTTGGTGGGTGTCCTTTATACCCAGTGTATGTGCAGCCTTTGTGGCCACAAGGTTGGCATTTGCCTTTTAACAGGAAGTCGAAGTAGTAGTTTACTCCAAGCTGTGTGTAGTGAGCCTGAGAACAAATGGACACAATGTTCTCTTCGAGAGTTAGGCTCCTGAATAACAGAAGTCTACAGTCATCTGCCCAGACAAAGCCCTTCAGCTTTCTTGAGACCACTGAGCTGTGGGTGAGGGGGTGTGTGTGTGTGTGTGTGTGTATTCGGGCTCACTGCTCCTTCCCTGCCTTCTTCCCAGTATTTGTGACTCAGCCTCACCTTGCACTGTTGGATTGTGCAAACTTTGCATCACCCGAGCTTCTCTGTGTAATCCCAGCAAGCTCACTGTTTTACTTGTTGCCCTTGGAGAGGATCATTCCTTTGGTCCGCTACCCTCTTTGTCTTGGGTGACAAGGAACAGACCCAGTGAAAAGTCACACAGCAGCCATGTGGTAAGCAACTCTCTACTCGAGGGTCATGTCACCATGGTGTTCTTGTCAAGGACATTGGGGCCAAGTGACCATGGCCCTAACCCATCAAACTGTGAACCAAAAATAGGTAATTCCTCTTCTTAAGTTGCTCACAATGATGTCAAAGCAATTAGTGCACGTTTTTGGCTCATAGATACATTTTTATGTATTCTTAAACTTCATAAAGCAGAACCATGCTGCATTAAAGGGAAACAGCTCTAAGGCTTGCCTATATTATAGGGCTTATTATACTTCCGACATTTACAGACGTGCATTTCCTTGCACAAATACATAAATGTGTCCTATTTATTTATCCAGTGACAGATGGACATCTAGTTTTGTGGTTAAAGACCAGGATTCTTAAAGCATCCCTGTAGGCATGTCCTGATGCCTACAGACAGGGGAGTGTAGTACTCAAACCTAGACACAGGATTGCCTGGACATAAGTTATGCTCGACCTTACCTTGTTTGACAAGAATGAGTTATTTTTCAAAGCATTTGTTTCAGAATTCTCCTGCCAAAGGCACACACACAATTCCAGTTGTCCTACATTCTTGTCAATGCTTTACAAGCTAAAAGTTACATTTTTATCTGTTCTTTTCATAGGCAAGTGTGTTGGGTAGACATTCGACATGGTTAATTAAATTGGCCTAAAAATTTCATTGCCAGATATCCCTTTCCTTCCTTCCTTCCTTCCTTCCTTCCTTCCTTCCTTCCTTCCTTCCCTCCTTCTTCCCTCCCTCCCTCCTTCTTCCCTTCATTCTTCCTTCTTTCCTTCCTTTCTATTGTTTTCCTCTTCTTTTTGGTATGTGTTAAGCAGTTGACTTGTAGGCCAGAAAGTAAACATTTATGGTGTAAGAAATGCCTATATGCAATACCTGTATCTTATATCTTCCCAGGGTCATAGAGGGATTTTGTGTTTTCATTAGAGTGCTTGTAAACTTTAATTTCTGCCAATTTTGCTAGTTTGATATTGAGTCTGTGCTGTGACTCATTAGCTTTAGATTTTGCATCTCTAATGAGAATAGCTCTCAGGACCCTCTAAAGGGCTGCCGGCCATTCACACAGCTTCCAGTATGAAGTGCCTGTCAGTTAGACTTTTGTCTGTTTCCTTTGGGTTGTTTGTCTTCTTCTTATTGAGAGCACACACACTTTATCCTGATAAGATCCTCCAGCATCCTCTGTCAGCTTCGTATTCATGAGCCTCCTCTCTGCTTGACCATGTGTTTTGTTTGCCTCAGCTGCCGATGAGCAGAAATTCTTCATTTCGGCAATTCCCATCTATCAACCTTTCCTGCTGTTGTTTGTGTTGTCTGCACCCTCTGTAAGAAATCTCCACTTGCCCCATCGTGATGATATTCTGCGTGTCTTCCTGTGTTACATCTCAAATGAATCTTTATGTGGTGTGTGACATGAGGGTGAAGGTGGATTCTTTCCCCCTTGCAGTTCGGTCTGTCTTTGCCTCCTGTATTTGATGCTTCATTATGGACATAAGGGATCCTCTGGTCTCTGCATGGAAGTGATGCTTTTATCATTGTGCAGTGCCTTACTGCCATGAGTCTGTTCTTTTGCTGTGAAGTGTGCTCTGCTTGAAGCTAACTTATGTACTCGACTCCAGTTTTCTTTTGATCAATCTTGGCACAGGATGCACTCCACCCCCAAGTGTTTGCTTAATCCCCATTTCTCTAAAGTGGGTTTCTTGTAGACAACATGTAGTTGGGTCTTGTTTTTCATGGTTGACTTTTTATCCATCTATTTACTCTGGAAAGTCTGTTTTTTTAACTGGAATATTTAGACTATGGACATATAAAGTGATTATTGATGTGTTAGATTACTATTTATTAAATAGCTAATGTTTCCTGTAAATGCCCCCTTTCTTCCTCCTCCCTCTACCTCTCTCTTCTTCTACCTCTCTCCTTTTCTTTCTTTTTTATCTATGACTCATATTTTTGGGTTTTCCATGGTTTGAACTGAGCATGTTATCAGATTCTACTCTTTTTTCTTTCTTAACCTGTTGGTCATATACATTTTTTTTAGTTTGAAATATTTGTTTGTAATTAATTCAGGCCCACTTTGAAATGACACTGACAATTACACAACAATATGTGATGGTTACTCCTGATTGTCAACTTGCTATACTTGGGAAGAGGGAACCTCGCTGAGGAAATGCTTCCATCAAATTGGCCTGTGGGGATGTCTGTGAAGCATTTTCATGATTGTTGATTGATATGGGAAGGCTTAGCCTACTGTGGGCAGTGCAAGCCCTGGGCAGTTGGTCCTAGGTGGTATAAGAATGTAATTAGTTGAATGTGTGCTTGGAATCAAGCTATCAAGCAACATTCTTCAATGTTCTCTACTTTGGTTCTTGCCTTGACTTTTTTAGTGATGGACTGAGATCATCACTAAAGAATTGTTGGAGAAAATAAATCTTTTCTTTCCCAGATAGATTTTGGCCAAAATGTTTATCATAATAAGAGAAAGAATCTAGAGATAGCACAAAAGTCTTATCTAGTGTCTCTGTTCCTTCCTCCTGTGAGTATTGATAACAATTTTTACTTGTATGTAAGTAAACCAGTTATTTCTAATGTTTTGAATATGAAAAATAATTTAAATTGATTAATAATTAATGCATTTATTGAATAATTTTTGAGGTAGAGTCTTATATTGCCTAATCTGGCTTTGGAACTCTCTATGTTGCCAAAGATGACCTTGAACTTCTGATCCTCCTGGCTCTACCTCCTCAGTACTGGGATTACTGTGTGAGCCACTCCAGGTTTTCTGTGAGGCTTAGCATCAAACTCAGGGCTTTGGGAATGCCAGGCAAGCGTTTTATCCAGCGAGCTAGATCCCTAGCCCTATTTATTCTTTATTAATCCTCTTTATATCAATCCAATTTCTGGCCTATGTAATTCCCTTCTCTGTGAAGAAATTCTTTTGTGTAAAATGTTCTACATTTTTGTGTAGAATAGACTATTGGCAACAAATTCCCTCCATCTTTGGGCATACGAAAAAGTATTTATTTCTCTTGAACTTTTGAAAAAATACAATTGACAGAATCTCAATTCAAGGTCGGTGGGTTTGCTCCTTACTTGAACCTCCTCTGTGGGCTTGCATGGATTCTGAAGACAACCCTGACCTCATCTTACCCTTCTTGTTCCATTAGGTTCCAACCCCTTTTAAAATCTATCTCTGTCTTTGATTTTTAAGTACTTTGGATATGATATGATGGATGTAGACTTTTGGGGCATTTATCCCATCTGGTGCTATTTCAGCTTCCTATGTCTATTTCTTGCTATCTGTCATTAATTTTAGAACACGCTTGGTTATATTCAGGTTTTTCTGAAACTGAAGCCTTATGAATCAAGAAAAATGTCTACAGATTTGTGTACAGGCCATGTCTGTGGTTGTTAGAGACTATCTTGATCGATGATGAATGTGGGAGGGCCCAGCCCACTGTGGGTGGCCCCATTCCCTAGGCAGGTAGGCCTGGACTGTATAAGAAAACTAGCTAAGCGTGAGCTTGGGAGTGAGCTGGTAAGCAATGTTTCTCCATAGCCTCTGCTTCAGTTCCTGTTTGAGTTCTTGCCCTGACTTCCTTCAGTCATAGATCGTGACCTGGAAATATAAACCAAATACACCCCTTCCTTCCCTAAGTTGCTTTTGGTTAGAGTATTATTATTTTTTTCTCAGCACCAGCAAGCAAACAAGTAACAGGCTTTGCTGGGAAGAGGATGTAACAGCCTTCTTCATGGTGGCCACCTCCCACCCCTGCTGGGAGCCATGGGAGCTTTTCTTCTGGTCCTTTTGTAGGAATCTTAGTGGGGGGGGGGGTGTCACAGAGGTCAAACTCAAAAAAGTGCGGACTCCTCACACTATAACAGGACCTCCCTGGGGTTTTACTCCTGGATATGCCTGAATGGAGCCCCCAACAGGGTTAAAATTACAACTGCAGTTCAGGCTCCTGTGGCTGTTTCTGCTGTGGTGATCAGGGCTCCCAGGACCACTGTCTGCCTCTCTGGTTCAGGAAGCCGTTGGCCCCATGGCAAGAGGAGTTTTTCCATTGCTGGTTTGCTTCTCTGATTTCTCTCTTTTTCCACAACAGGAGGGGTGATATCTAAGTTCATCACACACAGATTGGAAAGTAGACGTGTCTCATTGCTTCTGCCCGTGTTTGTCCAGGTAATTGAGCATCGTGTAGTTCCAATATTTTCTCCCTTTTAATTGCTTTGATGACTTTGTCAAAAAAAAAATCAATCGACACTGTAATTATCTGTTTCTGGATTCCTGTTCTATTGACATATCTGCCCCTCTTCATACTCGTGTCTTATTTGTTTCAGTGTTACTGTAAACTCAAGATCTAGCATGTATAAGTGTCTCAGTTATTTTCTATTGCCGTGAAGAGGCACCATAGCCAGGGCAACATAAAAGAGAAAATGGTTATTGTTACTCACAGTCCTAGAGGGTTAGAGTCTATGATCATCACGGTGGAAACATGGCAGCAGGCAGGCAGGTGTGGTGCTAGAGTAGGGACTGAAAGTTTACATCTGATCAGCAAGTTGGAAGCAAAGAGACAATTAGCAAAGAGCTAATTGGGAATGGTGCTTTTTATTTGTTTGTTTGCTTGTTTTTGAGATAGGGTCTCACTATGTAGCTCTGGCTGTCCTGGAACCATTTATGTAGAGCAGGTTAGCCTCAACCTCACAGAGATCTGCCTGTCTCTGTTTCCCAAGTTCTGGGACTAAAGGCATTGTGGCCTTTAGTCTGGCTTGGTGTGGGCTTTTGAAACCTCAAAGCCTGCTCCCAGTCCATACTTCTTCCAACAAGGCCACACCCTTCCTAATCCTTCACAAACCATTCCACCAACTGGCACCAACTATTCAAATATATGAGCCTATGGCTACCATTCTGATTCAAACTACTACAATAAGCTCTAGCATTGCTTTAAAAAAATCATTTGTTTGACCATAAAAGGCTCTCTACATTTTTATATACACTTCAGAGTTAGATTTTAGACTTTTATTTTTAAAGTTGTCCAGACACATTATATGTAGCTCTGTTAAATCTTGAAGTCAATTTAGGGGAAGTTGACATCTTAAAACATTTAGCTATTCAATTAAAAAAAATGTGTAGTTATGTTTTCCCACTCAGAGCTTTAGCTTCTCTTATTTTTACATTTTTAATGTGTTTTGCTTCTTTTGTTGAGACTTGGCAACGTGTAACAGGGTTAGAGTCCTTGATGAGAGCCCAGTAGAAGCTATTGGTGAAAGTGCATCCAGGTTTCAGTAGAGACCCCAGCGTTTTAGAGATGCAGGCTCCACGAGGTGTCTTATCAGGACAGTAACAACAGAGCTGGCCTAAGCCCAAAACATATGCTATGTGTCCTGTTGGTGGCATAGCCAGAGAAGTGGAACTGCCCAAGTCCGTTGGAGCCCAGAGGATGGTGAGTCCCAGATGTCTGATGCCGGGCTTTATTTACAATATTGAGGCTTGCTTTTGCTTTGACTTGATTGTGACTGTGCTCTGAGTTTTCCTTCTTGGAGTAAGAGAATATGTAACTTATTTTTTGATTCTATAGGAGCTCCCAGTTGAGAGGTGTTAGATTTTTTTTTTTTAGAGATATTTTGAATATCTGAGAAGGACCTTTTGGATATTTTAGAGAGACTTTGAAGTTTGAAAGAGATTTTAGATGTTTTAAAGAGACTGAACTTTTAGGTTGAAACTTTTAAAGACTTTTGAAGTTGTAATAATTTATATTTAGAAACTAATATTAATATGAGAACTTGAGGCTAAACAAAAAACAAGGAAAGGTTATAGTTTAATAGTAATGTATTAGTTTGTCAACTTGACAAGGGACCAGTTGTCCTGGTTAGTTTTTTTTTTTTTTTTTGTCAATAAGACACAAGCTTAGAGTTATTTGGGAAGAGAGAACCTCAGTTGAGAAAATGTTCAGATTGGCTTTTGGACAAACATGAAGGACATTGGTTGGTGTAGGAGAACCCAGAGCACCATAGATGGAGCTACTCCTGGCTTAACTTTTACAGTAAAACATGCTGAGAAGGCCACAGGGTGCCTGCCATTAAGTACCCTCCTCCATGGCTTCTGCTTCAGATGATGTCTAAGGGCTCCTGCACTGACTTCATCAATGATGGACTGTTGCTTGGAAGCGTAAGGTGACATAAAACCTTCTCTTCCCAAGGCTGTTGTAGTTATGGTGTTTTATCATAGTGACAGAAACTCTAAGACACTCATCCTCTGGGAACATCGTCTCTTCTATAGGTTGTCTGTAGCAACCAGCATCCAGTCTTACCATGAGTGATCTGGAGCTAAAATACTGGCTCTCCTGCTCACCTCTTTTGTTCCCTCCCTCCCTCCGTCCCTCCTTCCCTCCCTCCCTTCTCCCGTCCCTTCCTTCCTTTCTTCCTTAGTTTCTTTTTCACATGAGAGCATTTCATATGTTTTAAGGGGATGCTATCTTTGAGAGTAACCCCAGTGTTCACACTCTCAGGAGGAGGCTCTGGAGCAGGGATGATAACAGCTGGGTCATAGTCATTCACTAAGTTATGAGACTAATTCAGAAAGCCATATCCAGCATATTTAATTTTTAATTAATTAGCTGATTAATTAATCAATCAGTGTTGTATATACATGTAATAAATCATGTGCATGTTTGCCTGCCTAAATGTCTGTGTTCTACATGCATTCCTGGTACCCATAAATGTCAGGAGATGGCACGGGACCCCTAGGAACTGAAGCTTCAGCCACTTGTGTTACCAAGTAGGGAGCAAAAACCATAGCTCTCTCCTTAAAGGGAGTGATCAGTACGTGAACAAGCTCCTGAAAAGAAGCCAAGACTTATTGACAGAATTTCAGTCCTGTTCAGAATTGGAATGCTGCACTTCCAGAACTTAGTTTCCTTATCTCAGGCTAGTTTTAATCCCTGGAACAATCATTCCTTGACCAACATCCTGTGTCAATAGATAAAAACCTTTGGGATCTATTGCCTTAGATGCATTGGCTTTTACCAACCCAAAAAAAATGTCATCAGAGAATACTCAAGGCCTATAAAAAGCCTCACCCACCTTGTTGTAATCACCTCCCTGATGTATTTTAAATTCACCTCGATTTATGGTTTTCCTTGTTCTGTAAAACTATAAAACATCACACAAGTGCTTCCATGTTGGGACATAGGATTTAGGGTAGCCTACGTCTGCGTTCCCAGGTCATGGTCCCTCAAAAATGGCTCCAGAAGAAGCTCTTACTTTCCTTAAGATGAGAGCTGTGGTTTTTGGCGTTAACAGTTTATTAGGAAGCCAAGTTTGAGTGACAGTGTCCCAGAAAACACATAACTGGGTAACCCCAGGTTCCATGTTCCAGTGTGGAGGCAGCTGTGCGACATTTTACAGTAGCAGAGCAGTGGAAATCACAAAGCAAAGCGATGTTAAGATACACTGGTGTGTACATCAGAGAGGTAGTCACAGAAAGTCTCTCCTATAGGTCTCCTGAGTTATCTTATGACATCCCTAGAGTTTGTGCAAGCTACCGCGGTCTGCTTACTTAATACCTTTAAAAAAAGGTTTTTATTATCTGTTAATCTCAGGATGTTATCACTGAGACAGAGGTGGGCAAAGAGTGGTTATTTTGTCGGCTAACACCAGCTCAACATTAGTCTCTGAACCCGTAACCTTCCAACCTCTCCACATCACTGCAGTTATAATTCTAATCATCAATCAATCAATCAATCAATCATCATCAATCAATCTTTGCAGACACAGTTTCCTTCCAGGAATTCTCTCTTATACTGGAAACCAAACCTAGATCCCCTGTGAGATCAATGAGTGCTTTTAACTACGGAGTCATCTCTCTAGCCTTGCGGCGTCGAGCATCTTTATATCTTGAGGAAGGCAGCAGAGCCATAGGTCACCCAACAAAGTCACTCATCAGACTAGCAATGGATGTACACATGTACCAGCTCATTCAGCAGCTTCCCTAGGACGAGTGTGCAAGAGTTTGTCTGTGTGTGTGTGTGTGTGTGTGTGTGTGTGTGTGCGTGCACGTGAGCATGTGAGTGTGCATGTGATTTGTTGAGACTGTGCCCCACCCCATGCTCAGGAGACAGATGATGCTGGCTGTCCCTTACTCTGGGGTAGCAGGCCTTCTGAGAACATCAACACCACTTTCTTCACCTGCCAGGTCCCTGCTTCTCGGCTGGCCTGGGATGGTAGGTCAAGAGCACAGGTTGTCCTTTGCAGAGCCTCATGCAGCTCAGAGCAGTGAACCCCCACTGTTGGGGGTCATCGGTTCCATGCATATCAGTGACACCCTGTAAATTCCATCACAGCAAAAGCTTGTGCTCCTGACTTGCCCACTCTGCTGTGTCTGACTGGGTTAGTGACATGCACCTTCGTGAACATTCTCATTTCTCTTTATAAGTTGCACATAGTGAGTTTTAGAACTCAACTGCAGGAGGTGAATAAAAATGCCCAATAAATCTGGAACATACCTTCAACCAGAACGCCATATGCAAATGACAGCGCAATTGCATTGTCACCCTGGAACGCTGTCAGCGGAGGAGCTATTTAAACTGAGGTCTATATAACTGCTGTGGTGTTTTCTGGAGGCAAAAAGGCAGTAAACTGGGATGTGTGTGCCAAGCTGTGTTAGCCAAAGCAAACCACTAGCGTTACAATGTGCACTTCAATTCAAGCTTCCTTCTGCTAAATCATGCAAATGAAATCCAGGGACCTGTCCAGTCCAGGGATGGACTCTTGAGAATCATTTTCCAAGTCATTCGTTTTATCCTATAGCCCTCAGCACTTGGGCTGGTCCAGCCAGAGTCAATTGCTTAGCCTCGTTCAGGAACACTGGTGCCTACCGTCTTGCCTGGATCTGCTAGATCAGAAGGTGGTAGCTTCCAGAACTGCCGTCATATCACAGGCATCTGGGCATTGAAAGAAAGACGGGACTGATCGTGTGGGCCACTAGGGGATGCTAAAGTGGCTCTTAAAACTGGTTCTTAAAAAAAAAAGACAGTTTTAGAAACGGCACACAGCATCCTTTTACAGTCGAAGGAAACTGAGTTTCTGCGCAATGTGCACAGTTGCAGAGATGTCTTGGTCTCCTCAGCTGACTCTGTAACAAAATGCCATAGACTGGCAGTATGTTAATACCAAGTTGGTTTCCCCCTAGTTCTGGAGACTGAAAGATCTGGTCAACTGTAGGCAACTCTGGGAATGCTGGCCCCATCACTGTCCACCTAGGGCCTGGGAGGAGAGGCAACAAGACTATCAAGAAAGAAGCCGACTTTCAGGAAGACAGGAAATACCTCTCTGCCAGGACTACCTGTGAGGGACAGAGCATGTGTGGGAGAAGCCATGAGGCTGCACACATAGGAGGAGTGTGCCATGTACACAACCCTCAACGGCTCGCACTCTGGCCATGAGAGCTGCAGTCTTTCTAGCTCTCTGGCCCACTTTTTCAGGACCGCCTTTCTCTTTCTTAATAAATCTGCTCAATTATTACCACTTCTCCCAACACCATTCCTTGTCCAGTTCTTTGGATCAAGACAAAGATGGAAGTCTTAGTGGTTGCCTTCTGGATTCCGACCCACATCTCAAACCACCAGGATGCAGCTTCCAGACTCCACCAACTCCCATGCCTCAACATCTTAAGACCAATTCCACAGGTCTGAGGTTTTCGATATAAATTTAGCTGGGGGTGGGACACGAACATTCATCCCAGGGAAACTCTCATGTTGAGGGAGGAGGGAGGGCGAGTGAAGGAAGTGCAGAGAGAGTCACTTACCACTTGTCTGTTGACAAAGACATCTCTCCTATGAGAGAGTCATCATCCGTCCGTTCCCTAAATGGCTCTAAAATGAAGTTAGAAGTAATTGTAGAGGCAAATGATGTGTGAAATGTCAGAATGGCTAAATAATAATAAAACGCTCGCAATTAAACCCTCTGCTGCCCTCTGTTCCCACCTGGTGCGGTCGCGCCAATACTTCTCCCCAATCCCTGTTGACGTCTTGTGATCCGAGTATCTCATCTGTGAAGGTCCCTCAGAAAAACATCAGTCTGTCTGGCAGCCAAGTGAAGTGTTTCTTTGTTAGTGTGCTCAGATCACTCCATGAGTGAATGTCGGAGCCAGGAGGACCCAGAACCACCTTGAGGCCGTGTATGGCAGTTTTCAGTAACAGAAGCCCATGGCCAAATACTTGGAAGCAGGCTGTGATGTCATAGAATGATGGTGGTGACTTTACACATTCCTTTGTGGCAGGTCTTTCCCATCCTACACTGAGAGCATATTTTTTTGTCTTCCACTTTAAGTAATTTGACATTTGCCATGGGATATAGGACATTTGCCATGGGATATAGGACTAACCAATTGTGGTAGCCTCAGCATGGGGTTCTGTGCTGCTTAACTGTTGGATTCTAGAAAGCAAGGGGAGGGGGGAGGCAGATATGGTTCATATCAGGAACCAGACACAGCTGGAACTATTATGGGAAATAGTCTTCCAACCGAGGTCTTCCAGGTGGGGCAGGATGGATATGTGGTCCTGTGGTTCCTCAAGATCAATGGCACAACCCTTCTCAGGGATGTTCGCCCATTTCATGACTTGCTAACTCTGGATGCTGAGCAGATTGGTAAGACACATCTAACTTAGCTTTAGTGGAGACACATTCATGTTGCCAACTCTTTGGGGGAGCAAACAACATCTTAAACTTTTCCCACTCTTCTATCACATTATGAAAAGCTTCCATGTTGGGCTGTTATCTGTTTGGTGGTGCAGAGGGCATTAGCATCTAGGCAGTATCCAAGGAATATGTGGCAAGGTGACCCCCTGGTGGCTTTGGTGAGAGCTGATTTTGGTGCCTTTATAATCTTATTGGGTCATAGTGATGCAAGTGATCAGGTTTTGATTAGAATATCATTATGGGATGTCTTAGGGTTTCCATTGCTGTGAAGAAACACTATGACCAAGGCAACTCTTATGAAGGACTGGCTTACAGGTTCTGAGGTCCAGTCCAGCATCCAGACAGGCATTACACTGGAGGAGCTGAGAATTCTACATCTTGTTCTGAAGACAAACAGAAGAAGACTGTCATCCTCAGGCAGCTAGGAGTAAGCTCTCTAAGCCCATACCCACAGCAACACACTTCGTCCAACAAGTGCACACCTACTCCACCAAGGCCATACCTCTGAATAGTGCCACTTTCTCTGCCAAGCATATTTGAACCACCACATGGGTGAAAATTTATGAGCAAATTGGGTGAAAACCAAATTGAACTCCATGTTCATACAGTTTACTCTAACAGCCAGATCTGGAAAACTTCAAGTTATCTGTTGACTCTTGCTTCCATTTCCTCAGATGACTTTGAAGAAAATGAGAGACATCAGATCATTGGATGTCCCTGGAAGTAGAGTGTGGGACCCCAGTCTCTTTTATTATGTGATAAAAAGTTGTCCTCTACCATGTGTTTCCACGAAGATGTATTGAGGTGACTCAAGGTCAAAGCAAGGGAATCAGTATGTTGTAGATGGAACATTAAAAATGTCTAGCCAAAGTAAACCCATCTTCTTTTTAAGTGGATTGTTTTAGATATGTGTTACAGTCATGAAAGTCAATTTAACACACCCTTTCACAGAAGAGGAAACTTCAGTTCATGGTCCTAAGGATAAAGAGGAGATCTGAGATTAGAACTTGGATTTCAGTCTGGTAGATCAAGGCTGTGTGGTCAATGATAGCATCATGGATAAACTGGTATTCTCTAGACCCTTGCCATGGTCTGCTTTACCTAGCATATGGGCTTGCTAAGGGAGATGCTGAGCACTAGAGCCTCTGCTGGCAGTGGAGACACTGGCTTGGACCCAAGACTCCAAAGCCCATGGGAAAGAATGGCTTAAGAAGCCATTCTCAGGATGCTGGATTCGCAGCATTGCTACCATGAGGCACTGAGAAACAATGTTGAAGCCCTCACTCTAGAGAAGTCGGGGTGGCGGTATACGTAGGGAGTGTAAGTGATCTCTTTGCTGAGAAAAACCTGAAGCCTTAGAGTGTTTTACTCATTTCTCGTGGATGCTCTGTGTCTGGATAGGCTAGTGTATCACTTGAGGCATCCTTGTCTGAGCTGCCTCACAAAGGGGTGAGGTTGTTCTTGGGTCAGTCAATAGAAATTTAGGGTATTAACCTTAGTTAGGATTTCTATATTGTTGTGATGAAACACCATGACCAAAAGGCACGTTGGGAAAGAAAGGACTTATTTGACTTACACTTCTACATTGCCGTTCATCACCAAAGGATGCCAGGACAGGAACTCAAACAGGGTATTAAGAGACTACATCTTTGGGATTCCAGAGTATACCAAAGACCATTTGAGGTATTCGCCTTATGGACTGAACAACTATTGAGTTCTTAGACTTTCCATTGTTGGAATGGTTAGACCAGTGGAGTAGTCAGACCACAGAATGTGAGCTTCTCTAATGAGTTTTAAATAGATGATAGATGATTTATTAGATAGATAGATGATAGATAGATAGATAGATAGATAGATAGATAGATAGATAGATAGAAAGAAAGTTTCTAATGCCAATGAAGGAATGAACTTGTTAGCAAGAATGAGGGCAAGAAGACAAAGAGCAAGAACTTCCTTTTTCTATGTCCCTTATGTAGAATGCTACCAGACGATGTAACCCAGATTTAGGGTGGGTCTTCCCACTTCCAATCAAGAAAAACAACCCCTCACAAGTATACCCAACAGCTTGGGCTTTGTAACGAGATGTAATTTATATTCCAGATATAGTCAAGTTGACAACCAAACACAGCCATCAAAGTCACTATCACCACCGTCATGACTATTATTGTCTCTACTGCCACACCACCCTCACCGCCGTCATTACCATCACTGTCAATGAAACTAAGACAACTATAGCCATCAGCGCCATCAGCACCATCTCTGCTATCCATTGTCACCACCATTTATTCTCTCCATCACCATCATCATCACAAGGACCACTATCATCACTATAATTATTGTCACTGCCATCTTTACCACCACAACCATACCACCACCATCACTTCCATAATGACCATCATTATTGACACTGTTAGAGTTGTTTCTCTTGTCATCAAATTTATGAGCAGCTGCTATACTGTCCGAGCATATGTGTACTCGCCATCCATCTGGTGTGAGCCATATGATTCTGACTAGTGTCCACGGATTCTACAGGTTGTAAGCACATGCTTAGCGATTTCTAAATTGAATTGAATTTTTCCAAGTGCAGACCATTTGGAAAGGGAGATGGCAGCCTTTGAGTTGGCGGGGATGATAGAGTCAACATGTGAACACTGGCTCCCAGTTCTACCAGGTCTCAATGGTTGAACTCTCATTTCTGAGAAAACCTTGGTATAATTAACACTTCAAGTATGAGGGATATAGGAACAATCTGGGGCATGTTGGTTTGTTATGGTGGTGGCCCATAAGGAGATGGGATAAGGTGTTGGGTATGGCCTGGACATACTTGGACAACAGATGATGTTTAGGGAAAAGAGAATATGAATGAATGCTGTTGAGAGCTTAATATCCCCAAGGGCTGGCAGACTGCAAGGCATCTGAGAAGTGTACACTGCTTGAGAGAACCAGAGCTCTGCAGTGTGACACCATATTTCCCCATACTGAAGGTTTTCTCATCTGAAGGATGGGACTTCAGAGAGCATTGGATCAATAGGTTCACCATGGGCACGGGATGGGTGAGACATGAGACTTAATGATCTGGATGTGGTCAAGATGTCCCAGGAGCATCACAGTGAGGAACAACCTCTGTGTCTAGGGCTGGTGATCAAAAGCTTGCTTCTTATCAGACAAATATAGTTCCTACAATCTGTATCTCTGGGCACCAAGCCCTTACGAGTTAGCTCAGCATTCCTGGCTAGGTTGATTTAGGGTGTCCTTGTTTCTGCAGTGAAAAGCAGTGGGGATGAAAAAGTTCTCTTAGTATATAAATGATCTACCAAGTGGCCTGGTTTGTCAAGGCCACTTGTCCCCAGACACTTGGTCTTATTTACAAGTGAGAGAGCTGAAACAAAATGGACCCTTGAGCCCAAAGGGACCAGAGATGTGGGTGCTGGGCAAAGGAGAGCTCTTCCATGTGCCTAGTTGTTTAAATTTGTGTTGTGCTACTTATAACAGATGGAAAATGCAAAAATTTCATTTGTGAAGTAATATCAAATGTCCCACTTCAAACTGGTTGTGCCTAAGTAGCGTGGCTCTGTGGTTTTGCAGAAGTGCTCAGTTTCTGAGGCCTAAGGGAAGTGGGGCAGGGAGGCTATAAAGTGATGGCGTACACTGAAAGGTTACATCTGGGAGGTGGCCAGAGGGCTCTGCAGGCTTTACTGGTGGTCCAGTCAGTGGACAGGGTCCTCATCAGTCAAGGCACGTACACTAGGTCTTCTAGGTTTCTGATCCAGTGACTGCACTTAACATTCTGCCTGGGGACAACCTGATCTTAAGATTTAAAAAAGAAAACTTGACAAGAAGTGAAACTTGTTATCTAAAATGAGTAGATGTCTTTGACCCCAAGGGGCCAAACCAAAGCTCACTGAAGTATGATTATAACTCAGCTTTTAAAAATTGGCAGGACTGATTTTATAAGGGTATGTAGATAAGGAGCTAAAAAGGTTGCTTTTCAAATCAATCTATCTATCTATCTATCTATCTATCTATCTATCTATCTATCTATCTATCTATCTATCTACCTACCTACCTACCTACCTACCTACCTACCTACCTACCTATCTATCTATCTATCTATCTATCTATCTATCTATCTATCTACCAACCATAATCTATCTGTCTGTCTGTCTGTCTGATCTACCACAGTCTGCCTGCCTGCCCGCCTGTCCGTCCGTCCGTCTGTCTGTCTGTCTGTCTCTGTCATCTATCATCTATCTACTATAATCAATCAACCTCTCTCTCTCTCTCTCTCTCTCTCTCTCTCTCTCTCTCTCATCTATCTATCTGTCTGTCTGTCCATCCTTCTGTATGTCTATCTATCATCATCATTTACCTAAACCATCTACCTATTATATATATCAATCATATATCTATGTATTTTTAAATAATTTTAATTGGTATAGTTCAGTATCCTAAGAAGGCTTCTCATATTCTTTTTTTCTTCCTCTTTCTCTATTTCTTTTCTTCTTTTGGAAACAGTAAAGTTAAAAAAATCCTACAAGCAATCACAGTGTCTATGGCTTGGGCTGTAATGTGGTAGCCCATGTGTTCTCACCCTAGAAGCATTTCACACACAAGGCCATGAGGCCCATAGTTTCTGAAGTGTGACCTATTAGGATGGGTTCACTGTGGAATTGAGAGGGGTAGAAGTTCAGGCTCAAAGAGGAAGAGGAAGAGGAAGAGGAAGAAGGTGGTAGCAGGGTAGATATGCATAGGGTTGAAAGCTTGGAGGTTGGAACTAGAATGAGAACAGGAGGCCAGCATGCCTAGAATATAAAGGAAAGTCTGGGAAATGGAAGGTGAGCTTCTACTCTGCACCTTCCCAAGCCTCCGTTTTATCTTGTAACCCTAAATTACTGCTCTTTCTGTCCACTGTCTCCAGCCATGTTGGGGAGTCCCAGAGGCTGTGAGAATGGCTGAATAGTGTATCTCCCTCACTCTGGGAGAGAGCTGCACCTTGCTCTCAGCTTCTATCCTTATCTGATGTGGACATGTCATCTGTTGGTCCATCCCTGCTCCCTTTTTCACCTCTCCTCACTTACATGAAGGTAGACTGAATACAGGGGTGACTTGTCAAAACAGCTAGGTCAAGGGAAGAGAATGGCTTGACGAAGGACACCAGGAAATCTCTTGTAAACTAATCACGACAGATGCAAGTGGGTGGAGAAATGAAAAGCTAATCAAAACCCAGATCAGAGAAGTGGAAAATAAAGATTGAGGAGCTGAGCTCCTGCAGAGCTCCCGGTGGGTTCTGACGTTTGCAGCTCCTCAATTGCCTTTCCCGTAGTTCACGCATGTCTTTTAGGCCATCCTTATCCATACAGCACAGTTGCACCATTTCACACACAGTCTCCTCCCAGTCAGGGGGTGGGGAGGCAAAGTTGGTTAACTCCCATCTTCTAACTGTGACACACCAGGGAGGATGGGTTCTGTGTAACCAGAGGTGTCTGTGGAGCTTGGTGGTAATACTGAAGACAGAGGCATCTTGGGACATCTGAAGGGAGTCAAGGGGGGGGTTTTGCGTGAGTGTGATTTTAGAATTTGTGTCTGGCATGTGGATAAAATGAATCTTTCAATTCGTCAGTTAGAGTAATGAAAAAGGAGACAAGTCATTACAATTTTCTGTCCTTTGAGCAGGCCTGTGTTGGTGAATCTGTCTGGGTTTTCATGAGGTGTCATCAGGATTTACATTTTCCAATTTCAATGTACATGAAAAAATAATATATGTGATGTTTTTGGCTGCACAGTGTCCCCAGTAAGCTACATAAAAACCCATATCAGTCATGTGTCTGCTCACGTGAACACCACAGGCAGACAACACAACACAAATTTTGTGATAGGACATGAGGCTGTGAGTGCTGGCAGGGGACTTAGTTTGTAGGGACATCAAATGGTCCGCAAGCAGTAGATCTTAGTCAGCTACAATTCTGCTTCCCACTCAAACAGGGCAATGCTGGAGAAAGTATTTATGCTCATAACTGAGGCAACAGTTGCTACTGGTTGCTATCTATTGGGTAGAGGCTAGGTTTACCGCTATATAGCCTATAGTGCACAGGATGGCACCTACAACCAAAAAAAAAAATCCTCTCTCCAAGTTTTGATGGTGCTAGGGTTGATAAATGTTGTAATGAATAATTATAATTGCCCACAATTATTAGAAGAGAACCTTTTTATCCATGGTGCTACTGGAAGAGGTGGTGATGATGTTGATGTTGATGGTCATGGTGATAGTGATGATGCTGCTGGTGGTGACTAAGATCACTATGATTGTGGTGGTGATGGTGATTATGGTAATGATGATAGTACTGATAATGTTAATACTGATGATGGTCATAGTAGTGCTGATGATACAGGGATAATGTTGATAATGGTGATGATGATCCTGATGATGGCGAAGGTGATGATGCTAATGATGGAAAATGGTGGCGACCATGATGGGACTGTGATGATGATGATGATGTGTGATGACGATAGTGATTATAATATTGACAATATTTGATGGTGGTAACTGTGATGATGATTGTGATGACGGTGGTGTTGATGGTAACTGTCATATGCACAGTGATGATGGTTATCATGGTGGTGATGTTAGTGGTGTAATGGCTATTCTTGGTTGTCAACTTGATTACATCTAGATTTAGCTAAACCTTGAACAGGTGCTTATACCTGCAAGGAATTTTTATCTTAATTAAATCATTTAAAGTGGGAAGATCTACTTTTTATCAAGATCTTTTGAAGTAGGAAGATCTACTTTTAATCCAGATCTTTTGAAGTGGGAAGATCCACCTTTAAATCTGGGCCACATCTTCTGATTGCAGCCTATCTAAAAGACATGGAAGAAGGAAACTTGTTCTCTTTGTCTGCTTGCTCTCACTCTCACGGGTCAGTCCATCCTTTCACTGGCATCAGAGCCTACTTCTTCAGGATTCAGGAGAATACAGAAGACCAGCTGAAACATCTTGTCTCATGAACTTAAGAACTACTGGGTTCTTTGACCTTCCATTGGTAGACAGCCATAGTTGGACTTGCTCGATCACAGCCTGTAAGTCACTTTTACAAATCTCCCTCTACACACACACACACACACACACACACACACACACACACACACACATTCTGTAATTTCTGTCCCTCTAGAGAACTCTAATACAAGTGGTATTGATGATGGTGTATAATGCTGTGGTGATTGTGATGATGCTGTGATTATAGCAACGCGGGTGCTGCTGCTGCTGGTGATGATGATGATGATGATGATGATGTTGGTAGTGGTGGTGGTGATGTTGATGATCGTGTTGATAAAGATGTATATTTCAAGGAAAAATAATCTTATCATCTGTGATTTGGATGTCAAAAGCCTGATACATCTACATGGAGCATATTGTATCTCCCCAGACACACTGTGCTCATTGGGCATACTTATGTTTCTTTCATCCCTGAAACAAGCTTGACACGGACATATACTACCTGACTGAGTCCACATTTCTCCTATGGTGAGCACTATGGACCAGGCTTTTTTGTTTACTATCCCCTTGGCTAAAGGGCTTCCTAGGGTCTCTGATCTAGCAGCTCTGTGTACCACTCCTCGACTTTTCCCTTACAGATTTTCGGGGAACAGTCTATTCTTTCCCTGGCATGCATCCTCCTGCTCATGGGACTGGCTGCTGGCAGTCTCAAATGTTAAGTGTATCTTCCAGCATCTCTAGATCCTGGAAGCCATGACAGTCTTTGCCAAGAACTCCATTGGGATGTCCTGCAGGCTGAGCCACCAGTATCCAGTCCCTGAGAGGCTCGCTTGCCTTTGAGCTGAGTCCTAGTGTCTGGACTCAGAAGCTATGGAGTCTCTCCCATCTGTGTGTGTGGCTATCAGGAACACCATGCGTTCTCTGCTCCTTGAAGTCTCTCTCTCTGAAATGATTTCTTTGCCTTCTCTAGGACTGGGTTCTGGGTTGAAGGTCTCAAGCCAGCTTTTCATGGATGATTCCAGTTGTGAAAATCTACACCTTTGGCTCTTACCGGAGTATGACTCAGGTATCACTTCCATGTCATGGACATCTGCAGCTCACTTCTGGTCGTCCTTTAACTCATCGTTACCCCAGATATACTTCCTCATTTACATATCTTCTCATAGTGACTGTAAGTTGGATGCTTGTACTCCCCTTACTCAGGTGGGAAACTTAGGGTCAATGTTTGGAACATGTGCATGAATGTGCACTTGGTGTCTGTGATGGTTAATTTTGTGTCACGTGGACTGCAGAGTTCACAATTACACAGTGATTCTGGGTACTTGTGTGGGTGTTTCCAGGCTAAATTAGCAGTTGGGTTGGTGGATTCAATGAGGTAGATTTAGATGACCTCCGTATGAGGATACATCATCCAATCTGACAAGGCCTGAGTCAATCAAAAGAGGAGGGTATTTATTTCCTTTCATCCCTGTTTGATCTCATCTTCTTTTATCCCCTTAAACTAGGACCTACATCGTCTTGTCCCATGGTCCTCAGGGCTTCAGACTAACAGCATCACAGCATTCTTTGGTCTTTCGTAGGCAGACTACAAACTAGGACTTGTCAACTTCCCAAATTTCATGAACTAATTTCCTATCTGTCTGTCTATCTATCTATCTATCTATCTATCTATCTATCTATCTATCTATCTATCATCTACCTATCTACTTACCTATCTATGTATCTATCATCTATCTATGTATCTATGTATGTATGTATGTGTGTGTGTGTGTGTGTGTGTGTGTCTGTCTGTCTGTCTGTCTATCTGTCTATCTATCTATCTATCTATCTATCTATCTATCTATCTATCTATCTATCTATCTATCTATCTATTTTCCATCATCTTTTTATCATCTATTCTCTCCTTCTCTCCCCCATCAGCTGTCTCTCCAGTTCTCCATTTCTAACTCCTCTTCTGAAACTTTGCTCAGGAGAACCTGCCTCTCTCAGCACATCTGAGAGTTTGGCACTGTCTGGTGTAACTGTGGGGTTTTCCACCCATGCCCCAATTCCTGAATTATGACTCAGAGGCTTAATTAACTAATTAGTTAATTAATTAATATATTATTAAATGCCTAGATCTTAAGTGTTGGCTTGTTCACCAGCTAGCTAATAACTTCTATTAACCCATTTATATTACTCTGTTTGCCCCAAGGCTAGTTACGTCTCCTCAGTTTTGTGTCTGACCACCTTGAGTCTGGGTGGGGGAAATCTTCACACACTTGACTCTTTCCCAGAGTCCTCCTCTCTCTACCTCAGCTCACGGACCATTAGATTTTTATTGACACAATGCAGAAGAGATAATCCCTACAGTTTTGTCTCTGTTTCCCTCTTAGGCCTTTGTATTTTGATTTTTCCTGTTGCCCACAGCCTTGTGTTCCTTTTGTTATGGCCAAGTGTGGATGCACCTATCACATCCTTCACAGGAAACTGGATACTCCACCAGCTCAGGGCTTCCTAACTCTACTCCAACTCTTGAGTGACAGTCAGGGGACCGTGTTACGAACTCCCATGAAATCAGAGAGCAATAGCACTGTGTGCAGGCCAGGGTGTCAGGGAGAAGATTTGGATTTGGAGCATTGGACAATGTTTCCAGGCCTTAATCCTGTTTGACTAGCAAAAAGCCAACAGTTTCCCTAACCCTCAGCATTTTGCACCCTGGAGTTGGTCTCGTTGGATGAATTGAAACCGTGTTAGTGACGGTGCTGCCTGCAGGTAGACTTGCCTGCTTATGGAGATGACACAGGCAGGTTTGGGAGAACAGTCACCCATGATCAGAATCTTCACATGGTGATAAATGAAATTTCCATTTTTTTTTAAAAAAAAAGTAGAACAAACAATATACATGTATGAAGTTGTCAAAAAACCAAGTGTAATCCAAAACAAAAGTAAAACAAAAATTCCATAGGGTTTCCCTACCTAGTACAAGCCACCAATAGTCCCATCCATGTATGCAGGCCTGCTTACTGGGCCACACTGGTTCACCCAGGTTGGACATCTGTGGTCCTAATGTTTTTCAGGTCAAGAGGTGAAGATGTTCTTAATCATGACCAGTCAGACCTGACATGTCACTCTTTACTATTTGTCCCCATCTAGGATAGCAGTGAGGAACTTAGAGGCCCCTCCTAGCAGGGCTGGCCAAGATGTGCTGAGAAAGCAGCCTGAGACCTTTGCCCTGACTGTGCTTTCTTGGAAAGCTTGAGACTACGTGCCCAAACAAAGGGCAGAAAATGAGGTGGTTCCACTGTAGAGCCTGGCTCTCTGGGACAGCCCATGCCTGAGGACAAGGCTTCTCATTTAGTACATCGCTAACCCAGTATCCCAAACCCCAAATGACTGTCCCCCATTCCTTTGCCACTGAGGCTGTAGCAATGAGTTCACCAGACTTCTTGCCTAAAAGTCACCCCTGATATTCCCAAACCACCTTTTGTAGAAGGATAAAGATATTAAATATGTTTTTCCCTCTTTCATTTTTTTTCCAAAGCAAATCATTTTGTATTAAGTTCATTATTTCACTTGTCACCGTTTTTCAGCTAGAAAACCAGCTCCGAGCTAAGACGAATTTCAACCCAACACTGGAATAGAATCCAATTTAGATGTTCCACTAATTCAGCAAAGCTAATTAACTCCGTTCTGCTCTTTGCGTCAGTTTACTGGGACGCGGTGTTTCTGTTTGGTGGGCGGATAAGGAGATAAATGGGTCACTGTATTTATGACTGCTCATTACTGTCTTTAATATCCACACTGGAGAGGGTGCGTTCTGATTACAATTAAAATGCTTTTATACCATTTTAGCAGTAATTGAGCGAACCCAGCAATTTGTACTTTGATTCTCTCGGTTAAGTAATTGACGATCACCAGCCATCATTGGATAATGACACATTCAATCACAGGGCTTCTGCCGGTATGTTCAAAAATATCTCTGGAGCATTCTGCCTGTCACCATGCCTGGGAACAGTCTCTTAGGACAAGTGGACACTTCATTACTGATGGTGGGTTAGAGAGATCCCCAGTTTGTTCCAAGCTCCTGGGATCTGAAGATTTGAAACTGTCTCACATAGACTGTAACTATTGTGTGTGATAATGGAATCCACTTTGAGACCAGGCAGTGAACAGAAGCCCAGACAGCCCCTAGCTTGTTCATTCCTAACCTATACAGTAGTGTCTAAGTTATCGTCACTGTGTAACAAGCGGTCCCTGTGCAGGTGATGGAAGCTATATATGTTGTTATTCCCTATGACCTTGTGGATGGCTATGAGGTTCCACTGGTCCAGGCTGATGGCTGAGAAGGCCTCTTCACCATGGCTGACAGGGACTGGTTGGTGACTGAATACCTCAGGTCTCCAGCAGGTTGGTTCAGACACCTTCAGCATCAGGTTACGAAGGGCATTAAGACTATACAAGTCCTGAGGTGCAGGCTCGTAGTGTCTGCTTGAGCTATACCACCTAACTTACCGCTGAAGAAAGTTCCACAGTCTTATAGACCCCACAGGGCAGAGAAAAACATCCTCTGCCTTTAGATACTAGTTTTTATTTATCCAAAAGTTCGTGAGGGCCAGAGGCAACCCTGTCCTACTGGCCAGAGCCATAAGACCTCTGGGGGACTGCTTGCCTTCTCTTCACATTAGTTTTCTCACTTGCCAATCAAGACAGTAGGCATTCCTGATTGGCTGTCACAGCATTATGCTGACATTAGGACTCAACAATGACTGTTGCTACTCAATTTGTCTAAAAAGTGTATAGTGTTGATATCCAGGAATAATAATAATAATAATAATAATAATAATAATAATAATAATACCACCTTGTGGGACATTCAGTATCAATGTTTTCTGTAGAGATGGTACATGGCCTCAGTCAAATTTCAAGTTGTGTAGGAAAGTACAGTACAAGGGGATACAGCAGCTAGGATTTCTACTGTGGTCAGATATATTTATGTGTGTGTGCAGGTACATGTGCATGTGTGTAAGTGTACATGTAGAGGCTAGACAACACTTTGGATGATGGTCACTTGTTTTCTGAGACAGAAATTCTCTTTGACCTGGAGGCCATTAACCAATAGGTTAGGCTGAAGGGCCAGCCAGCTCTGGGGATCATTCTGTCTCTACTTCTGGGATAACAAGTGTGTGCCACCATGCTTTTATTTTTTAAAATTGTTTAGTGTGTCCTGTATAAACACACATACATACATACATACATACACACACATCTATACATATACATATGCATACGCATACACATATGCCGGTCTGTGTACCAGGCACTATCTGCAGGGATCTGCAGGGCTCTGGCTTGGTTGGAGTGGCCAATGAACTGTGGCTTTCCGACAGGGAACCTCAGCATGGTGGGCTGTTGGGCCTCTTCTGCAGCTGCCACTGCCCTGGAGTTGGTGGCAGGTAGCAGGATGCAATGGGCCTATGACAACCACTCTCAGATGACCTTTGATGAAATAATTCATGCACTTTATTCCTTATGGACGGGGTCTTATATACATTTTGGGGTGGGTTGGTGTATTAGTCAGGGTTCTCTAGAGTCACAGAACGTACGAGTAGTCTCTATGTAGTTAGGGAATTTGTTGATGACTTACAGCTTGTAGTCCAACTCCCCAACAGTGGTCAGCAGCAGCTGTGGATGGAAGTCCAAGGATCTAGCAGTAGTTCAGTCCCATGAGGCAAGCAGGCAAGGAAGAGTGAGAGGGTCTTCTTCCACTGTCCTTATGTAGGTCTCCAGCAGAGGGTGTGGCCCAGATTAAAGGCATGTGCCACCACACCTTTAATCCCAGATGACCTTGAACTCAGAGATCTCCTTGTCTTAATCTTCTGGAATTCATAGTCACTGTGCTTCAAGATCTCCATGCCAAGATCTAGGTCAGAAACTTGTATCTCTGAGCCTCCAGATTAGAATCACAGGTGAGCCTTCCAATTCTTGATTGTAGTTCATTCCAGATATAGTCAAGTTGACAACCAGGAATAGCCACTGCAGTTGGGGGTCTAAAAGCAGATGCTTTCTATTGGCTTGATATGAGATGTTAGGAATGCCTCATCTGCATGTGGAGGGGCTTTGGGTGTTGCCCCTGTGTGACTGATGGTTACAATCCTCTCCATAGTGTGTTGTAGTCATGTGTTCCAGGACAGGAACCTCGCTGGGAGTTGATTAAATGTCTACCATTCTTAGATACAAGAATTACCAGGGTTTCTGAATCCACTCAAAGTTACCAAGTTTTCTGTCTGGTGGCATGGTCCACTGCCTGCCCCCAACATACACATTCACATATACAGACACACAGACATGCACACATTCTCTCTCTCTCTCTCTCTCTCTCTCTCTCTCTCTCTGACACAGAAAGAAAATTAGAATAGTATAGGTGCTGGGATAGAATTTAGGCCTTCATGCTTGCTACGTCAACACTTTACCAATGAAGTCACCTCTTTCCGGGTCTCCAGAGATGTTGTTTTTAACAGTGGGATTAACTTTAGTCAGGTCTTTTTCAGTGGCACTGTGCCACTGATATCGTGGTGAATGGGCTTCATCTTCAATAGGCTCAGCACATGGTCCAGTAGGCCACAGGTCTTGCCAGGAGCTCTGTCTTTTGGTGTCACAGTATGCTGTGGCTTAGGAAGGCTGTTTGCAGGTTCTTGATAGGAGCTGGATGCAGTCCATTAATGTACTGGAGACCGCGAATGTGTATTTTATGTAACCCAGTGGGCCCCAGGAACTGGTGTCTGCCTTTGTTTCTACACTTAATGAAATGGGTCCTATCTTGTTTTCTGTTGCTGGGATAAAACATCCCCAAAAGAAAGACTGAGGAGAAAGGGCTTACTTGGCTCACTGTTCTAGGTCACAGCCCAAAACTGCAGGTAAGTCAAGGAAGCAGGGTCTTAAAGCATCTGATCATACCACATCCACAGTCAAGATCTAAGAGAGAATGAATGTGCGCATGTGTGCCAGCACTCAGTCCGTGTTCTTCACTTTTATTGAGTCCAGGACCCAGGGAGAGGTGCCTTCTATGTTTAGGTTAGATCTTCTCACCTCAATTAATGTAATCGGGATAATCCCCATAAACATACCTATGAGTAAACCTCTCTATGCCCCATGTATTTGTTGGCTACATCTCATCTTCTCAGACCCCAGAATCTGGGCTGAGGCTCAGTATCACCTGCAGATCCAAATTCAGACTTCCTACCTCTCCCTGTGCCCCACTTTCAAGCCTCCTAACTCCAGGAGCCACAATAGTTGTTGAGTGAGGTGCAGAAGACAATTCTTTGCCTGTAGACACATTGTCTGGTAAGTTCAGAGACTCTTAACTGTGAAAACTGTCTAGGATAACATTATGAAGAATTGTGTATACTCTCTTTCTCTGGCTTCTGAGTTAGGCTAGGTATCATCCCAGTGCTTGTAAGTAAGCATGCCTGCAGCAGTTCAGGCAGGAGAGAGAAAGGTCGTTGTCTTAGCTAGGACTTCTGTATTGTGATGAAACACCATGACCAAAAGCATCTTGGGAAGAAAAGGTTTATCTGGTTTACATAACATCACAGTCCATCACCAAAGGCAGTTGGGGCAGGAGCTCAAGGCAGGAACCTGGAGGCAGGAACTGATGCAGAAGTCACGGAGGGGTGCTGCTTCATGTCTTGCTCCTTATGCCTGCTTTCTTATACCATCCAGGACCCTCTGCCAGTGGTGGCACCACCCACAGTGAGCTAGGCCCTCCCAAGTCAATTATCGATCAAGGCTACACTTGACAGTCTTGCCTATAGGTCAGTCTTATGGAGGCATTATCTTCGTTCCCTCTTAGATTTCCAGACATGTCTAGGATTATGTCAAGTTGGCAATAAACAGACAAACACTTAAATAAATAAATATCAGCTAACACAATTAATTACCAAGGCCAAGTCACACACTTGTGGGTGAGAGGGCTTCTTTTGTATCCTCATAGCCCCAGATTGGGAGCACTGTTATCACAGCTGGGTAGGGGGAACACTTCCTGATCTCTGTCAAACCTCAAGTACTCTAACGTTCTTCCCTAGGACAGGCTAGTGAAAGGGAAACACCAAGAGAGCTTAGCTTCAAGTCCAGGTGCTCCCTAGAATGGACAACTGGGTCGTGCTTGAGGCATGAGGAAGGAGATCTGGGCCAGATGCCATGCTGTCACTTAGATTGCAGGCTCTGCAGGCAAGGACCTCCTTAGCCTTTTTTGGAGACTGAGATCTCCCTGTGGTGCAATTACAATTTTAACCCCTAAGGAACACAGTTGTGTGTCAATTATAAATAAAAACACACCATTCCTCACATAACAACCTATATATTAAGGCATATAGGATGAAATAGAAAGGATGTTCCTTTAATAATCTGATTAAGTAGGACAGTCTGTGTCAATCGAAGCCACACCAACAGGAAGCATCAGAGTAGGAAACACTGGGTGCTCTTTTCTACTTAAAATCTGGGTGAAGTGTGGATTTCCAGAAAAAAGATGCAAATCGCCAAATGACCCCAATCAAAGTGGAGCAATAATTACAGAAGCAATTGAAATCGTTGCTGGAAACCATTAGTTCCAGAGCGTCCCCAGGTCCCCGTGGTTTTATCCACAATTGCCTCAAACTTTCAATCTCCTGAGAATTTTCGTCATCTGATATTTTGATTAAAAAAAAAACAACATTAAACTATAACCCACATCCAGTTTTCAATAGTTGATTGCCTCCTGCGAGCGTCTAACAAATATGTCAGAGTCCACAGAATGGAGATCGCTTCTGTGAGACTTCCGACAGGCATGTGTGAGTGAGCGATCGGGGACAACAGTTCCTGTTGGCCTTGGGGGGGGGTGTCCTGGTGGGAAAAGCCCGCCTGGGAACATCCTGGGGAGGTTGGTTAAGTCTTTCATTTTGCTTTTCATGTGCAGTTTCTTGTGGCTGGAGAGCAGTGGGGGTGGGGCTGCAGAGGGGCTCTGCTGTGAGTGACAGGGTCCACACCAGGCTGTGAAGAAGGCACAAAATGGGGGAAACCTGCCCAGAAGAGCAGTCTCCCATCTGTGACCTAGCCTAGGGAGGCAGTCTTCAGAAATGGACATGCAGGAAACCAGAAGCCTTGCCCAGTGACAGGAAAGGAAGCAAATGACTTCTATGGCAATTCCAGCAAAGCCGAGATGTACCGTCCTCAGTGGCTGACCTGATCCTCTCTAAAGGCCGACAGAGAGGGTCATGCGTGCTGTCTGTGAAGGTCTGGGAGTCACTCAGACACGCATGCTCCTCATGAGCACCTGCATATGCCCCCTCATCTCTGAGTAAGCATTTCCGTTTCCTTTCTGTAGGCCTTGCTGAGTACCTCAGCCTCTAGGCTGAGGCTGCTAGGCATGTCTCAAGGGCACAACTGATTATTCTGAACTCATCTGCACCCAGGACCATCCTCTCTAAGGAGCGAGACTAGAGCTGGGTTACCCAATGTAGGAACTGTTCTGTGAAGACACTACAGGGGCATTGCTGTCTCTAGGAGTCAGGAGAGAGTAAACCCAGAATGCCCAAAGTTGGCTGCTATGACCCGGAAATGGACACTGGCAGGGTTCCAGGTACCTTTTCAGAGATGGGAATCTTGATGGGGTGAAAAGGCAGAGGTCACCACACCTGCTCCCCATGAACTCTGACCCCTGAGGCGAGTAGTGCAGCCCTGTGCCTGGATGCTTTGCATCTCTAGAGCTTTACCAACAGTCCCAAGCTTAACCTTGTCACCAGAAAGCATGGGGCTCCTTGACCCTATAGTCTTGCTTTTTTTTTTCTTTCTGCAGGAGAGCCCCCTACCTCCATTCCCAGGTCATCTTCTCCTCACCTTATCTTTGTAACATCATTTTATAACTTAAGCAACAAGGAATCAGCACCTTAAGTAGGAACCAGAAATAAATACAGAGTGATCTCAGAAGGATAAGTCCATGGATGCTTCCAGTTGTATATAGCTATGGCCTCCAGGGCTGTGAAGATAGGATAGAGTCAGTGAGTCCACTCTATGGAGTTTGGTGGTGGTCCAACAGGAGAATGGTCTGAAATGTTCTGGAAGTTCTGAGGGCTAACGTTGAAGATGACATTCCACTGGCCTCCCAGTATCAACTATGATATCACCTGTGTGGTACAGCTAGCAGGGGACTGATCAAGGCCCTGATTTCCATCTTAGATCCTGATGGGCATGGCAGCCACTCACCACACACTCCTCCCACCCATCACTCCTTCCTTCACAGAGCAACCCTGCCTGAGAGCTTCCATCTTCTTCCTATGTTTTAAAAAATATTAATTTATTTTGTGTATATGAGTATACTGAAGCTGTCTTCAGACACACCAGAGGAGGGCATTGGATCCCATTACAGATGGTTGTGAGCCACCGTGTGGTTGCTGTGTGCAGGGGGATGCTGAGTTTAGAGATGCTGCTGTAGTTATGGAAACGATTCGGACCCTGAACATGCCCCAGCCCAAAGCCATGCAGAGAGGGAAGATGAGGAATGTTAATGGTCAACAGTAGGTGGTACATGAGAAGCAGGAGCTGGGACCCTACCCTTCCTTGATGTGGTCAAGCCTGGTAGGGGAGGAGGGTGGTGGTTACCAGCTCTAGGCTGTCTCTAGGTTCAGAGTTCTCAGATATAGCACAGCTATTCTCTTTACCCTGCCCCACACCATTGGCAAATGCTGTAGTCTGAAGTACCTCCATGTGCAGAAGAGACTACGTAGGGCTTCAATCCCAGGTGAACTCAGTGGTTTCTTCCTATTTCCCTCCTCCTGGGGTTCATTCTTCTCCTTTTTGCCTGCTGAGAAATCACACCCACATATGCACATTAGAAGGAGGATAAGAACCAAAGACCTAAGCCCAGGCTGTTCCTTTAGAGGGAGGCTGGAGAGAGACAAGCCACTGCCTGTCTCTCTGCATCTGGGTGTGGTGAGTCATGTGCCCCACAGGGCACTCCCTAGCACTCGTGGCTGGATGGCTATGACACAGCTGGTCCCCAGTTTTCAGATTCCTGTTTACCATTCCACTGGTCCCACTATGTGTCCTCTGAAAACCCTCACTAAGTGTTCTTGGCCTAGGCATGACACATACAGAAACAGGACCAGAATCTCATTTCATTATGCTCTCGTTCAGTGGAAAGGGGGCAGGAAGAGGTCCATAAGATCAGTGGACCACATACTACATACAGAAGGATCTTGGAATAGAGGTGCTGGGGAGAGAGAGAGAGAGAGAGAGAGAGAGAGAGAGAGAGAGAGAGAGAGAGAGAGAGAGAGAGAGAGAGACAGACAGAGAGAGACAGAGAGAGAGAGACAGAGAGAGAGAGACAGAGAGACAGAGAGAAGTGGGTAGAGCCCAGGTTGTGGAGGGTATTGAGAGCACCAATCAGGGAGCTTATGACAGTTAAGGTAGGCAAGACCTTGGGCTTGCCAGTGGGTGGGAGTGGCCTATGTGGTGTTGGGGTAAGGGAAGTGAGATCAAGGCATGCTTAGAAGTGCCCGTACCTGGGGGAAGCCACCAGGCCCAGAGACTCCAGATTAACTTCAACATGTGAGATGGGACCAGCATAGACCAGTGATGTCCAGCAGTTACCAGAGGACATCTGCCCAACATTTGGAGGCTTTGAGTCAAGCCAATCTTTAACTCATACCTTTCTTGTGCCTAAACGGGTATTATCCTTATTCAGAAAAAGACCCAGTAAATAAGTTTGTTGAATTTCTGAGTCCAATATAAATCCTTTAAAGCCCTTAAATCTCAATCAAATTTTCTTGAATGGCCTAAATACAGCTTAAATGGTACTGTGATGCTGTGAATTATGGGTTACAAAGCTGTGACTATTTCATTGCTTTGATGAAGCTATAAAATGTCAAAACCAACTCAGGGCAGGAGTGAGGGCTGCCTGACCAGGCACCTGAGTGTGAATTGATATTTCGCTTAATTTTCCATGTACAGACAAGAAAGAAAACATTTTTCTTTGAATTTATTTTATAAGCAGACTGTAGAATTGATTTTTCCAGTAAAGTCTTTGATGCTTAGGCTGTCAGAGGACAGTGGAAAAGGCAGGTGATTGGTCATGTCGAATTCAGTGGACAGTGTATCGGTCAATTGTTGTTGTATGTGGCTATGCAGTGAGCAATGGAGATTTCTCAGTAAAGTGTACAGGGCAAGGGCTCTGCCCAGTGAGGTGCACAGGGGTATGTGAATCTCCCCAGTGAGGTACCCATGCGCCTCTGCTCAGGACTCTAGGCTAGCCATGTTGATGGTGCTATATTTGTGGTTCTCATTTGAGCTAGACTTAATTGCCTGTCTAAGACTGAGGGAGGTCCAGCTAACACTGCTGGTCTAGGCTGGTGAGTGCATCCCTCAATCTCACATCTTTCTTAAAGTTGGCCCAGACCTATTCATGGGGACATTTGCTCATAACATGTGGTCAGCATGGTCTGGTAGAGCTCTCTCTGGATTCCTAAATCTAAATGAGACAAAGATAATGAGGAAACACTTGGTAAAACTATTAGAGAAGGGGGTGGGGAGCAGATTACCAAAACCCAAGAGTTAATTAAAGGAGCACAGAGAAAGAAATTAATCAGGAATATGGAAATTACTTTAATGCAAATGGAGTAAGTCCTACTTTAAATGACAGATGGTGATCAACTGATTCACCAAGTCAGCCCTGAATTACAAAGAACACATGAAATGCAGGGGTAGGGAAAGAGACTATGCAGATGTAGTCATATCTGTGGGCCATTTCTTTGGTTGCTAAGAATTCTTCCATGATCTCTGTCACCGGTCCCTCTTTTATTTCCATGCATGATGAACTATAACCTGTTTGCTGAAATAAACTCCTTTCTTCCCAAGTTGCATTTGGTTATATATATTTTTATCACAGCAAAAGAAAAGCAAACTAGGATACAATGACAAGTTATCCAATTTATGGGGCTGAGGAGATATCTCAGTGGTTAAGAGTATGTACTGCCCTTGTATAGGATTCTGGTTCAGTTCGATTCCCAGAACACATTTTGGGTGGGTAGCTCACAACCTGTTTTAACTCCAGCTCTGGAGAATCTGATAAATTCTATCTTCTGTGGGCACCCACATGCACTGCACCCCAACCCTGGAATCATAATTAATTTAAAAAATATTACAGGGCTGGAGAGATGGCTCTGTGGCTAAGAGCACTGGCTGTTCTTCTAGAGGACCCAAGTTCAATTCCCAGCACCCACATGGCAGCTCACAACCATCTGTAACTCTAGTTCCAGGCATAGGACACCCTCCCACAAACACACGTGAAAAACAGAGACACCAGTGCACACAAAATAAAAACAAATCACTTAAAAAAATACTCAGTTTATAAGAAATTTGAGTTGACCTAAAATGCTAAGCAACCAACAATATGACAACTGAATGCATAAGGCAAAAACTTCTAGAAAAGTGGGAATAGCAGGAATCAGAACAAATATAAATGGAGTGTTTAAGAGCACAGCCTTTGGAATGACATATTTTTGGAAGAAAATAAATAAAAATGAACACAGAAAAACTACGAACAACAAGCAAGAATACATGACTTACGCGTTACCCAGAAGGAAAAACACACACTGTAATACCTATTGAATTTGCAAAGTAAATAGATTGCTTCTGGCCACTAAGAGAGCCTCAGAAAACACAGCTTTTGAAAAGGAGGGATATTCTAAACCATAAAGTATTTCAAATCTAGTAATGTGACACGCAAAAAATAGAAGTTGGAAAACCTGCTAGCTATATAGGTTAACATAGTAGAACACAGAGAAGAAAAGACAAGACACCATGATGATTAATGTTGATTATCAACTCAACAGGATCTGGACTCTCTCAGGAGACAAATCTCTGGGCACACTTATGAGGGAGTAGCTGGGTTATGGTAGTCTTTGGGCTTATCTGTGAGGGATTTCCTAGACAATTGAAATGGGAACACCTACCCTAGATACAGCCAGCACCATCCCAGCGGCTGGGGTCTTGGGACATATGAAAAAGAGAAAGTACACTGAGCATCCTCTGCCATTGCCCACTGCTTCCTGACTGCATATGCAATAAATCCTGAGTTGCATTTGTCACAGCACCAGGAAGCATAATGCAGATACTTAATGCAATTTTGAGGCTTTTCTTACTATCATCAACCAAATGCAGTTGCAAACAGCCATGCTCTGCTCCTGAGTTCTCTTTTGTCCTTTCCTGTGCAGGTCACCTGCCAGGCATGACGGAGGACAGGCAGCTGCTACCTGCAGTATGACTTTAGCTGCTCCTAGGACTATGGTGAATTTATACATTCCTTTGTTGGCACCAGGAATACTGACCTCTCATGGTGAGGGCCAGAGAGCCGAGGAGCCATGGAGTAGAGTGTGGGCCATCGAGTCAGACTTGCTTGTCCCTGAACTAAGTCATGAGACATTTTTGAAGCTTTCTTTTCTTCTTTGAAGGAAATGCCCAGGATACCCACGTGTGGACCATTCTTTCCTGGTCCTGTGGCTTTTTTTTCCTATCCCAGCATAATATGACTTGGACCTATATGTATTGCCTGTGAGACCACATGAAATCTTGTCTTGCCCTAGAGGTCTGACTAGTGTTCAGGGTCCCCGCCATGCTTCAGCAGGATGCACACTGTGTTGTGTAATCAAGAAGAGCAGCCCACTGGGGCATAGTTACAGCTCTGCGAGAAGAATCCTTTGTGTCAACGTGTCCCAGACTTCTGTGTATGTAAGAGCTGTTGGCTTCTCAGAGAGTTCTGATTCTGAGACTTGGGACCCCACTTGGGGTAAAACACCAGGGAGCTGCATAATTGTGACAGTTTTGGTGATTCTGATCCTGGTGACATGGGAACTGCTGGCTGGCACAACCAAGCCAGTGGAAGAGCGGGTGCCCTTGCAAGGCATGCTGGGACGACATACTGCCACCCTTTTTGCTGACTTTGGAGGAGTGTGTCATCATCTGTACTGCTAACAGAATCTTTCCATGGTGTCTGCCAATAGACAGGCAGATGCTTGGAAGCTCAAGGCTGATAGGCTGAGAGGGAGGAGTAGGATAAACTTTCTAATATGTGCCAAGTGCTAAAATCCCAATGTGCACTTGTATACACTGCACATACTGTGCATATCCAATGCTGTACACAGTAGTTGCCAATGGAGAATTTGCTCATTAGCCCAGGAATTGGGGTCGCTCTTACAGGACCTCTACTTAGTGGAAGGTGTGTGCCAGCCCCAGGATCTTGGAGAAAAAAAATATTGTTTTCTCGTGGAGCACACATTTATTCTCCAGCTAACTGCTGACCAGGGTGAGGAACCCACTTGTTGCTCTGTTCTGGCGCTAGCAGGCTTGCAAAGCCCTGGAGTCCTGGAACCCTTCCAGTACCAGATCTAAGTAGAGCAGCATGTCCTGTCTTGTTCACACCAGGGAAGGTTCAGGAGATGAGCACACCGGCACCACCCTGCACCTGTGTGTGTAGCCACTGGGGCAGCACGCTGAGTGCAGAGAGATCATTGCTTGACTGGGAGTTCCTACAGCTGCTTCTGGGTTCTTCAGATGTCCTCTTCTTGCCACTCCCTTCACTGCTTCTTCTGTCCTCATATGCTCTCTGTCCTTCTGTCTTACTTATATGTAGTAGTTTTCACATACTGTGAGGTATCCGTTTGGCTTTCTTTAACGTTTGTCTGTCCTTCCCAGAGATGTGGTTTATAACAAGACAGGGATTTGGGGTGGTTTTGTAATCCAGAATGGACCCTCAGCAAATCCTTGTGGGATAAGTTCCTGGACTGATATATAGGTGGCTGTCATGAACTCCCAGGTGATGCGTTAGGTCCATCTTAGACCGGTGTGTACCTGCTACACAATGCCCAACCTTGGTCACCTGGACTCTTGCTCTTTGTCGTGCTCTGGGATACCAGGACTTTTCTTATCCTGCCATCTTGCAAAACGATCCTTCACAGTCCTCAGCCAAGGCAGGGAAATGCCAAGCACAGCATTTAGTGTCTGGGAGAGGTCAGCTGTGTACCTACTGCACATGGAGTGCCAGGGTGAGGGCTTCAGGTGCTTTCTGCCTCCAGAATGAGCCCCTGTTGTTCACAGTGGTGACATCTTTACAGAGAGCTGGTCTTTTAGGGAGATGAACAGCCCCCCGACCCTGAATCTTTTATTCCTGGTAAAGGAGGCCTGTGTCTGGTTTTCAGTCTATTATAAATATCTTCCAGGCCCAAGCCTAGCCCCAGGTAGGTTCTAGAATATGTGGTGAGGTGGCTACATTCCTGGCAGACTGAAGGATGGAGACTGAAGGAGCTACTCTGAGAAGCTCCTAAGAGAGTCAGGCAGGGAGCATCTCAGAAAGGAGGGAGGTGGGAAGGGGTGGGTAATGAGGGGACGAGAGCAGAGGGGGAGGGGAGTGCACAGAGTTTTGTGAAACATTGGTTGGAGTGGTAGCTACTGAGATCAAAGGCATAGATGTTACCAGAAGCTATTTGCCTCTGCATCAGTAGGATGAAGGAGTGGTTGTGCTTCCTCGGGCTCCCAGGTGAGTCCTCTTCCACTCTGTGTGAACCAAGAGCCTAATAGGGGTGGTGCTTATGTATTGTTTGACTCGCTGTTGTTTGATGAGTGGCTGAGTGAATGAATGGAGATGGTAGGTCATATCCCATGGTTCTTACTTCATATAAGATCTGAGCAGAAATGCCAGTACCTGGAGAGACACTTTCCACTCTATGCAGATGTCGCTTCCCAGAGGACTCCATGCTGAGGGGTGGAGTGCATTCTCTGTCCTTTCTACCATATTCTCTACCGGATAGATCACTGAAGAGCACCGGGAACACTGGGAATAGCCCCATAGTTTCATCCATTCCTCGGTGCCTATAATTATTCTTGCTTCAGTCAGAGGACTCTGCCTGGCATCTGTATAATGAGACCCTAGGTGGTTGCCTCCCCTCAGTAGGTGCCTGACAAATTCTGCTGACTGACACCTGTGAGAAAGAGAATTATCAGGATGGAATGGGATCATCTGAGGAAAGGTGACTCAAGGATCAGTCACTTGGCTGCGTCCGATCTTTGTGTATAGGCTTTGTACCGAGCTCCTGAGGCAAACGATGGTCCAGCGACATGCCCACTTCTAGCTTTGAGTTCTGCTCACTGGAGAAAGGAATCGCAGCTGCAGCTGTGGAACCTCTCCTCCACACAGTGCAGTCCGTGAACTTCAGGGCCAAGGGTGGACATCACTGACTAATGCAGTTTTAAGCTGGGATTTCTTCTGATCATCTATTTTTTTTTCTTGCATACATCCTCTGAGTGACATGTAGATAAATTCTTGAAATTATGAGTGTTCCCCCGAGAAGGGTTTCATCATCTAACCTATTTAACTAATTTATTAGTTACAATTATAACTCAAAATGGCACCAACTTCAGTATAATCAAAAACTATGTTTCAATTATTCATTGAGCCTTTAATTAAGAAGCGCCACTAAATTAATAAACGCTTCAGGATGGATGTCATGAAAAAGCCTCTCAGAAAGTCTTGACCAACTTTTTTCCCCGTTAGTCTCCAAACCACCTCAAGGCTCTGCTTCGCCACAGGAGGCTCCGGGATGTGGCGATGTGCGGGAAGGGATGAAACCATGAAATCCAGCCATGCATTCCAGCCATGTCTCCTGCTTGGAGGGGAACGGATTCTTGATTATTCCTCCTCCCAGGACTATAGATGCACAGTGAGGAGAGTGAAGTAGACAGAGCTGAACAGGGTGCCACATGGTACTAGCAGACAAAATTTAAATGTGTGTTACACTGAGCCCACTTTGTCTTTGATTGGGAAACCCTTAGCTACTAGCCATGTAGCTTGTGGGGAAGAGTTGAATCGGCAGGAGGCACTGTCCATGGTGCTGATATATATCAAACTCTGGGCCTCACAAGGACTGTACTCTTCTCCTGGGAGGTAGATCACTTCCCAAGGTAGTTTCTCCAGCGGTCAGACTTAAACTAGCCAAGGAAAAGTAAGGTCTTGGCTCCAGGGGAACACTCTTTGCTAGTTTTCCTAGCTCAGGTCAGGGAGCTACTCCATTTTCCTCCTGGAACACCCCTCCTGTCTTATCTTCCCTTCCTTTCTGCTTATGGCTTATACTCAATAGGTGCCTTACAGGCAGTTTTGCTGGCTTCTCTCCTTCCCAAAGCTGCTACTTCTGCAAGCTCTGTCCC